>WNNJ02003525.1:0-20099 GCA_012934845.2 Pomphorhynchus laevis | reverse complement strand
AATTGATCGAAGCAAATTAAACAGAGCAATCTAAATAGAGAGAATAAAACAGAGCAAATAAATCAGAGCAAATAAAACAGAAAGAATAAAACAGAGCTAACTAAACAGAGCAAATTAAAACGAGCAAATTAAATATAGTAAATAAAACAGAGCAAATTATTTTAAGCACACTAAACAGAGCAAATAAAACAGAGCAAATAAACAGAGCAAAAAAAAGAGCAAATTGAACAGAGCAACATATTCAGAGCAAATTGAACAGAGCAAATTAAACAGAGCAAATAAACAGAGCAAATAAAACAGAGCAAATTAAACAGAGCAAATTAAACAGATCAAATAAAACAGAGCATATTTAACAGAGCAAATTAAACGAAGCGAATTAGACAGAGCAAATGAAACAAAGCAAATAAAACCGAGCAAAAAAAACAGAGCAAATTAAATAGAGCAAATAAAACGAGCAAATTAAACAGAGCAAATTAAACCAAGCAAAAATATCAGAGCAAATATAACAAAGCAAATTATTCAGAGCAAATTAAACAGAGCAAATTAAACAGAGCAAATAATACAGAGCAAATAATACAGATCGAATAAAACGGTGCAAATTAAACAGAGCAAATTAAACAGAGCAAATTGAACAGTGCAAATTAAACAGAGGAAATAAAACAGAGCAAATAATACAGAGAAATTTTACAAATCAAATCAAACAGAACAAATTAGACAGAGCAAATTAAACAGAGCAAATTAAACAGAGCAAATTTAACAAAGAAAATTATACAAGGCAAATTGAACGAAACAAATTAAACAGAGCAAATCAAACAGAGCAAATTAAACAGAGCAAATTAAACAGAGCAAATTAAACAGAGCAAATTAAACAGAGCAGATAAAACATAGCAAATTATACAGAGCAAATAAAACAGAGCAAATTATACAGAGAAATTTAACAAATCAAATCAAACAGAACAAATTAGACAGAGCAAATTAAACAGAGCAAATTAAACAGAGCAAATTCAACAGAGCAAACTAAACGAAGCAAATTAAACAGAGCAAATTAAACAGAACAAATTAACCAGAGCAAATTCAACAGAGCAAATTAGACCGAGCAAATTAAACAGAGCAAATCAAACAGAGCAAATCATACAGAGCAAAAAAAAAAGAGAAAATTAAATCAAGCTAATTTAACGATCAAATTAAACAGAGCAAATTAAACAGAGCAAATTAATCAAAGCAAATTAAACAGAGCAAATTATTTAGAGCAAATAAAACACAGCAAATTAAACAGAGCAAATAAAACGGAGCAAATAAAACAGAGCAAACTAAACAGAGCAAATTAAACACAGCAAATTAAACAGAGCAAATAAAACAGAGCAAATTTATTAGAGCAAATTAGACCAAGCAAATTAAACAGAGCAAATCAAACAGAGGAAATCAAAGAGAGCAAAAAAAAACAGAGAAAATTAAATAGAGCTAATTAAACGAGCAAATGTAACAGAGCAAATTAAACAGAGCAAATATATCAGAGCAAATTTAACAGAGCAAATTATTTAGAGCAAATAAAACAGAGCAAATTAAACAGAGCAAATAAAACAGAGCAAATAAACAGAGCAAAAAATACAGACTAAATTAAAGAGAGCAAATTAAACAGAGCAAATTAAATAGAGCAAAAAAAACAGAGCAATAAAATAGAGCAAATAAAACGAGCAAATTAAACAGAGCAAATTAAACCAAGCAAATTAATCAGAGCTATATAACAGGGCAAATTATTCAGAGCAAATTAAACAGAGCAAATAAAACAGAGCAAATAATACAGAGCAAATAATACAGATCAAATTAAACGGAGCAAATTAAACAGAGCAAATTAAACAGAGCAAATTAAACAGTGCAAATTGAACAGAGGAAATAAAACAGAGCAAATAATACATAGAAATTTAACAAATCAAATCAAACAGAACAAATTAGACAGAGCAGATTAAACAGAGCAAATAAAACAGAGCAAATTAAACAGAGCAAATTAAACAGAGCAAATTAAACAGAGCAAATTAAACAGAGCAAATCAAACAGAGCAAATTAAACAGAGCCAATTAAACAGAGCAAATTAAACAGAGCAAATTAAACAGAGCAAATAAAACATAGCAAATTGTACAGAGCAAATAAAACAGAGCAAATTATACAGAGAAATTAAACAAATCAAATTAAACAGAACAAATTAGACAGAGCAAATTAAACAGAGCATCTTAAACAGAGCTAATTTAACAGAGCAAACTAAACGAAGCAAATTAAACAGAGCAAATTAAACAGAACAAATTAACCAGAGCAAATTAAACAGAGCAAATTAGACCGAGCAAATTAAACAGAGCAAATCAAACAGAGCAAATTATACAGAGCAAAAAAAAACAGAGAAAATTAAATCAAGCTAATTTAACGATCAAATTAAACAGAGCAAATTAAACAGAGCAAATTAATCAAAGCAAATTAAACAGAGCAAATTATTTAGAGCAAATAAAACACAGCAAATTAAACAGAGCAAATAAAACGGAGCAAATAAAACAGAGCAAACTAAACAGAGCAAATTAGACAGAGCAAATGAAACAAAGCAAATCAAACCAAGCAAAAAAACAGAGCAAATTAAATAGAAGAAATAAAACGAGCAAATTAAACAGAGCAAATTAAACCAAGCAAATTAATCAGAGCAAATATAACAGGGCAAATTATTTAGAGCAAATTAAACAGAGCAAATAATACAGAGCAAATAATACAGATCAAATTAAACGGAGCAAATTAAACAGATAAAATTAAACAGAGCAAATTAAACAGTTTAAAAATAACAAAGGAAATAAAACAGAGCAAAAAATACAGAGAAATTTAACAAATCAAATCAAACGGAAAAATTAGACAGAGCAAATTAAACAGAGCAAATAAAACAGAGCAAATTTAACAGAGCAAATTTAACAGAGCAAATTAAAAATATCAAATTAAACAGAGCAAATCAAACAGAGCAAATTAAACAGAGAAAATAAAACAGAGCAAATTAAATAGAGCAAATAAAACAGAGCAAATTAAACAGAGCAGATAAAACATAGCAAATTATACAGAGCAAATAAAACAGAGCAAATTATACAGAGAAATTTAACAAATCAAATCAAACAGAACAAATTAGACAGAGCAAATTAAACAGAGCAAATTAAACAGAGCAAATTAAACAGAGCAAATTAAACAGAGCAAATTAAACAGAGCAAATTAAACAGAGCAAATTAAACAGAGCAAATCAAACAGAGCAAAAAAACAGAGAAAATTAAATAGAGCTTATTAAACGAGCAAATGTAACAGAGCAAATTAAACAGAGCAAATAAATCAGATCAAATTAAACAGAGCAAATTATTTAGAGCAAATAAAACAGAGCAAATTAAACAGAGCAAATAAAACAGAGCAAATAAAACAGGTCAAATAATACAGACTAAATTGAATAGAGCAAATTGAACAGAGCAAATTAAACAGAGCAAATTAAACAGAGCAAATTAAACAGAGCAAATTAAACAGAGCAAATTAAAAAGAGCAAATAAACAGAGCAAATTAAACAGAGCAAATTAAAAAGAGCAAATAAAACAGAGCTAATAAAACAGAACAAATTAAACAGAGCAAATTAAACAGAGCAAATAAAACAGAGCAAATTATACAGAGAAATTTAACAAATCAAATCAAACGGAAAAATTAGACAGAGCAAATTAAACAGAGCAAATAAAACAGAGCAAATTAAACAGAGCAAATTAAACAGAGCAAATTAAACAGAGCAAATTAAACAGAGCAAATTAAACAGAGCAAATTAAACAAAGCAAATTATTCAGAGCAAATTAAACAGAGCAAATTAAACAGAGCAAATTAATCAGAGCAAATTAAACAGAGCAAATAAAACAGAGCAAATTATACAGAGAAATTTAACAAATCAAATCAAACAGAACAAATTAGACAGAGCAAATTAAACAGAGCAAATTAAACAGAGCAAATTTAACAGAGCAAATTTTACAGAGCAATTTAACAGAGCAAATTAAACAGAGCAAATTAAACAGAGCGAATTAAACAAAGCAAATTATTCAGAGCAAATTAAACAGAGCAAATTAAACAGAGCAAATTAATCAGAGCAAATTAAACAGAGCAAATTAAACAGAGCAAATTATACAGAGAAATTTAACAAATCAAATCAAACAGAACAAATTAGACAGAGCAAATTAAACAGAGCAAATTAAACAGAGCAAATTAAACAGAGCAAATTAAACAGAGCAAATTAACAGAGCAAATTTAACAGAGCAAATCAAACAGAGCCAAAAAAACAGAGAAAATTAAATAGATCTTATTAAACGAGCAAATGTAACAGAGCAAATTAAACAGAGCAAATTAATCAGATCAAATTAAACAGAGCAAATTAATCAGAGCAAATATAACAGGGCAAATTATTCAGAGCAAATTAAACAGTGCAAATTAAACAGAGCAAATAATACAGAGCAAATAATACAGATCAAATTAAACGGAGCAAATAAAACAGAGCAAATTAAACAAAGCAAATTAAACAGTGCAAATTTAACAGAGGAAATAAAACAGAGCAAATAATACAGAGAAATTTAACAAATCAAATCAAACAGAACAAATTAGACAGAGCAAATTAAACAGAGCAAATTAAACAGAGCAAATTAAACAGAGCAAATTAAACAGAGCAAATTAAACAGAGCAAATTAAACAGAGCAAATTAAACAGAGCAAATTAAACAGAGCAAATTAAACAGAGCAAATTAAACAGAGCAAATTAAACAGAGCAAATAAAACATAGCAAATTATACAGAGCAAATAAAACAGAGCAAATTATACAGAGAAATTTAACAAATCAAATCAAACAGAACAAATTAAACAGAGCAAATTAAACAGAGCAAATTAAACAGAGCAAATTTAACAGAGCAAACTAAACGGAGCAAATTAAACAGAGCAAATTAAACAGAGCAAATTAAACAGAGCAAATTAAACAGAGCAAATTAGACCGAGCAAATTAAACAGTGCAAATTAAACTTAGCAGATTAAACAAAGGAAATTTAACAAATCGAATTAAACAGAGCAAATTAAACAGAGCAAATAAAACAGAGCAAACTCAAGAGAGCAAAGTATACAGAGCAAATTAAACTGAGCAAAATTCAACAGAGCAAATTAAACAAAGCAAATTAAACTGAGAAAAAACAAAACAAAGCAAATTAAATAGAGCAAATTAAACAGAGCAAATTATACAGAGCAAATTATACAGAGCAAATTAAACAGAGCAAATTGAACAGAGCAAATATTACAGAGCAACTTTTACAGAGCAAAGTAAACAAAGCAATTTAAACAAATAAAATAAAACATAGCTTTATAAAAAGAGCTTATTAAACAGAGCAAATTAAAAAAAAGCAAATAGCGTTAATTCAATAGCGCAACTTAATTAGAGCAAATTAAACAGCGCAAATTAAACAGAGCAAATAAAGCAGGGCAAATTTATCAGAGCAAATTTAACAAAGCATAATGAACAGAGCAAAAAAGAGCTAATTAAAAAGAGCAAATTAAACAGAGCAAACTAAACAGAGCAAATTTTACAGAGCCAATTAAACAGAGCAAATAAAATAGAGAGAATATAACAGAGCAACTTCAACAGAGCAAATTTGACAGAGCAAATTAAACAGCGCAAATTAAACAGAGCAAATAAAGCAGGGCAAAATAAACAGAGCAAATAAACAGAGCAAATTAAACAGAGCAAAATAGAGCTCATTTAGAAGAGCTAATTAAACAGAGCAAATTGTACAGAGCAAATTAAGAGAGCAAATAATTTAACAGAGCCAACTTTACAAAGCAAAGTAAACGGAACAAATTAAACAGAGCAAATTTAACAAAGCAAACAAAACAGTGCAAATTTAACAGAGCAAACTAAACAGAGCAAAGTAAACAGAGCAAATAAAACAAAGCAAATAATTCAAAGCAAATAAAACAAGGCAAATTACACAGAGCAAATTAATCAGAGCAAATAAAGCAGAGCAAATTTAACGAATCAAATTAAACAGAGCAAATTAAACAGAGCAAATTAAACAGAGCAAATTAAACAGAGAAAATAAACAGAGCAAATAAAACAAAGCAAAAAATGTAAAGCAAATGAAACAGAGCAAATTAAACAGAGCAAATTAAACAGAGCAAATGAGGGAGAGTAATTTTTACAAATCAAATTAAACGAGCAAATTAAACAGAGCAAATAAAACACAGCAAATTAAACAGAGCAAAAAATACAGAGCAAATTAAACAAAGCAAATTCAACAGATCAAACAAACAGAGCATACTAAACAGAGCAAATAAAACAAAGCAAACTAAACAGAGCAAACTAAACAGAGCAAATTAAACAGAGTTAATAAAACAGAGCTAAACAAAAAAGAGCACATTTAACAGAGCTAATAAAACAGATCAAATTAAATAGAGAGAATTAAACAGAGCAACTGTAAGAGAGCAAATTTAACAGAGCAAATTTAACAGCGCAAATAAAACAGAGCAAATCAAGCAGGACAAATTAAACAGAGCAAATTAAACAGAGCAAAAAAAAGCTAATTAAAAAGAGCAAGTTAAACTGAGCAAATAATACAAAGCAAATTGAACAGAGCAAATAATTTAACAGAGCTTACTCAACAAAGCAAATTAAACGGAGCAAATTTAACACAGCAAATTTAACAGTGCAAACTAAACAGAGCAAATTAAAAACAGCAAATTGAACAGAGAAAATTAAAAAAGAAAATTAACAGCAAATAAAACAGAGCAAATTTTAAAGAGCAAATTAAAAAAGAGCAAGTTATTTACAGAGCAGACTAAACAGAGCAAAGTAAACGGAGCAAAAAAATATAAGCAAAAACGAAACAGTGCAAACTAAACAGAACAAATTAAACAGAGCAAACATACAGAGCAAATTAAACAGAGCAAATTAAACAAAGCAAACTAAACAGAGCAAACTAAACCGAGCAAATTAAACAGATCAAATTAAACTGAGCCAATTTAACTGAGAAAATTATAAAAGCAAATTAATCATAGCAAATTTGACCGAGCAAATTCAAAAGAGCAAATTAAAAATAGCAAGTTATTTAGAGCAAACTGAACAAAGCAAATAAACAGAGAAAATAAAACAAAGCAAATAATACAAAGCTAATTAAACGAAGCAAAATAAACAGAGCAAATTGAAAAGAGCAAATTAAGCAGAGCAAATTTAACAAATCAAATTAAACAGAGCAAATTAACAGTGCAAATTTTAGACGGCAAATTAAACAGAGCAAATATACAGAGCAAATTAAACCGAGCAAATAAAGCAGAGCAAATTTAACGAATCAAATTAAGCAGAGCAAATAAAACAAAGCAAATTAAACAGAGCAAATTAATTAGAGCAAATATAGCAGAGCAAATTAAACAGAGGAAATTAAACAGAGCAAATCAAACAGAGCAAATTAAACAGAACAAATAAAACAAAGCAAATTAAACAGATCAAACAAATAGAGCAAACTCAACAGAGCAAATTAAACAGAGCAAATTATTTAAAGCAAATAAAACAGAGCAGATAAAAAAGATCAAATAAAGCTGAGCAAATTAAACAGAGAAAATTAAAAAAGTAAATTAAACAAAGCAAAAAAACAGAGCAAATTAAACAGAGCAAATTAAAAATAGCAAGTTTTTTAACAGAGCCAACTAAACAGAGCAAAGTAAACGAAGCAAATTTAACTAAGCAAAAACAAAACAGTGCAAACTAAACAGAACAAATTAAACAAAGCAAATTTAACAGAGCGAACAAACAGAGCAAATTAAACAGAGCAAACTTAACAAAGCAAACTTAAAAAAGCAAACTAACGAGAGCAAATGAAACAGATCAAATTACACTAAGCCAATTCAACAGAGAAAATTAAAAAAGCAAATTAAACATAGCAAATTTGAGAGAGCAAATTCAAAAGAGCAAATTTTTTAAGATCAATCGAAAAACAATAGAGCAAATAAAACGGAGCAAATAAAACAAAGCAAATTAAACAGAGCAAACAAAGCTAATTAAAAAGAGCAAGTTAAACCGAGCAAATACTACAGAGCAAATTAAACAGAGCAAATAATTAAACAGAGCCAACAAAACAGAGCAAAGTAAACAGAGCAAATAATACAGAGCAAATATAACAATGCAAACTAAACAGAGCCAATTTGACAGATCAAATAAAACAGAGCAAATTATACAGAGCAAACAAAACAGAGCAAATAATACAGATAAATTAAACAAATCAAATCAAACAGAACAAATTAAACAGTTCGAAAAAAACAGAGCAAATTAAACAGAGCAAATTAAACAGAGCAAATTAAACAAAAAAACAGAGCAAATTAAACAGAGCAAATTAAACAGAGCAAATTAAACAGAGCAAATTAAACAGAGCAAATTAAACAGAGCAAATTAAACAGAGGAAATAAAAAAAACTAAGCAAACTAAACAGAGCAAATTAAGAGGAGCAAATTAAAAAAAGCAAATCAAATAGTGCAAATTAAACGAGCAAATTAAATAGATCAAATTAAACAGAGCAAATTAATCAGAGCAAATAAAACAGAGCAAATAAAACAGAGCAAATAAAACAGAGCAAAAAAACAGAGTAAATTAAACAGAGCAAATTGAACAGAGCAACATATTCTTAGCAAATTGAACAGAGCAAATTGACAAGGCAAATTAAAGAGAGCAAATTAAACAAAGCAAATAAACACAGCAAATTAAACAGAGCAAATTAAACAGAGCAAATTATACAGAGCAAATTAAAAAACAGAGCAAATTAAACAGTGCAAATTCAACAGAGCAAATTAAACAGAGCGAATTAAACAAAGCAAATAAAACAGGGCAAATAATACAGAGCAAATTAAACAGTGCAAATTAAACTTAGCAGATAAAACAGAGCAAATTTAACAAATCGAATTAAACAGAGCAAATTAAACAGAGCAAATTAAATTAAGAAAATTAATCAGACCAAAAAAAACAGAGCAAATTTAATAGAGCAATTTAAAAAGAGCAAATTTAACAGAGCAAATTAAACATATCAAATTAAACGGAGCAAATCAAACAGAGCAAATTTAACAAAGCAAATAAAACCGAGTAAATTAAAAAGAGCAAATACAACAGGCCAAATAAAACAGAGCAAATAATACAGACTAAATTAAAAAGAGCAAATTAAACAGAGCAAATCTAACAGAGCAAATTAAACATAGCAAATTAGACAGAGCAAATTGAACAGAGCAAATTAAACATAGCAAATTTAACAGAGCAAATAAAACAGAGCAAATAATACAGATCAAATTATACAGAGCAAATTATAAAGAGCAAATTAAACAGAGCTAATAAAACAGAGCAAATTAAACAGAGCAAATTAAACAGAGCAAATTAAACAGAGCAAATTAAACAAAGCAAACAAAAATACTGAGAAATTTAACAGAGCAAATTATGCTGAGCAAATTAAAAAAGCAAATTAAATATTGCAAATAAAACGAGCAACTTATATAGAGCAAATAAAGAGCAAATTTATTAGAGCAAATTAAACAGAGCAAATAAAACAGAGCAAAAACACAGAGCAAATAAAACAGAGCAAAAACACAGAGCAAATTACATTGAGCAAATTGAACAGAGCAACATTTTCAGAGTAAATTGAACAGAGCAAATCACCAGAGCAAATCAAACAGAGCAAATTAAACCGAGCAAATAAACACAGCAAATTAAACAGAGCAAATAATACAGAGCAAATTAAACAGAGCAAATTGAACAGAGCAAATTAAACAGAGGAAATTAAACAGAGCAAATTAAACAGAGCAAATAATAAAGAGCAAATTAAACAGAGCAAATTAAACAGAGCGAATTAACAGAGCAAATTAAACATAGCAAATTAAACAGAGCAAATTAAACAGTGCAAATTAAATTGAGAAAATTAAACAGAGCAAAAAATCTAAGCAAATTTAACAGAGCAATTTTAATAGAGCAAATTAAACAGAACAAATTTAACATATCAAATTAAACGGAGCAAATCAAACAGAGCAAATCAAACATAGCAAATAAAACCGAGCAAATTAAACAGAGCAAATAAAACAGAGCAAATAAAACAGAGCAAATAGTACAGACTTAATTAAAGAGAGCAAATTAAACAGAGCAAATTAAACAGAGCAAATTAAACAGAGCAAATTAAACAGAGCAAATTAAACAGAGCAAATTAAACAGAGCAAATTAAACAGAGCAAATTAAACAGAGCAAATAAAACAGAGCAAATAATACAGAGCAAATTAAACATAGAGCAAATTAAACAGAGCAAATTAAACAGAGCAAATTAAACAGAGCAAATTAAACAGAGCAAATTAAACAGAGCAAATTAAACAGAGCAAATTAAACAGAGCAAATTAAACAGAGCAAATTAAACAGAGCAAATTAAACAAAGCAAATTAAACAGAGCAAATTAAACAACAGAGAAAATTAAATAGAGCTAATTAAACGAGCAAATTAAACAGAGCAAATCAAACAGAGCAAATCAAACAAAGCAAAAAAAAAAACAAAAAAATTAAATAGAGCTAATTAAACGAGCAAATTAAACAGAGCAAATTAAACAGAGAAAATTAATCAGAGCAAATTAAACAGAGCAAATTAAACAGAGCAAATTAAACAGAGCAAAAAAACAGAGCAAATTAAACAGAGCAAATAAAACGGAGCAAATAAAACAGAGCAAATAATACAGACTAAATTAAAAAGAGCAAATTAAACAGAGCAAATTAAACAGAGCAAATTAAACAGAGCAAATTAAACAGAGCAAATAAAACAAAGCAAATAATACGGATTAAATAAAACAGAGCAAATAAAAAAGAGCAAATTTAACAGAGCTAATAAAACAGAGCAAACTAAACAGAGCAAATTAAACAGAGCAAATTAAATAAAGCAAATAAAAAAACTGAGAAAATTAAACAGAGCAAATTAAGCAGAGCAAATTAAAAAAGCAAATTTAATAGTGCAAATTAAACCAGCAAATTTAATAGAGCAAAAAATGAGCAAATTATTTAGAGCAAATTAAACAGAGCAAATAAAACAGAGCAAAAACACAGAGCAAATAAAACAGAGCAAAAACACAAGCAAATTACATAGAGCAAATTGAACAGAGCAACATATTCAGAGCAAATAAAACAGAGCAAATTAACAGAGCAAATTATACAGAGCAAATTAAACAGAGCAAATAAACAGAGCAAATTAAACAGAGCAAATAATACAGAGCCAATTAAACATAGCAAATTGAACAGAGCAAATAAAACAGAGGAAATTTAACATAGCAAATTGAACAGAGCAAATAAAACAGAGGAAATTTAACAGAGCAAATTAAACAGAGCAAATAAAACAGAGCAAATTAAACAGAGCAAATTAAACAGAGCAAATTAAACAGAGCAAATTAAACAGAGCAAATTAAACAGAGCAAATTAAACAGAGCAAATTAAACAAGGCAAATTAAACTTAGCAGATTAAACAGAGCAAATTTAACAAATCGAATTGAACAGAGCAAATAAAACAGGGCAAATTAAACAGAGCATACTAAAGAGAGCCAAGAATACAGAGCAAATAACACTTAGCACAATTATACAGAGCAATTAATCAGAGCAAATTAAACCGAGCAAATTGAACAGAGCGAATTAGACAGATCAAATTAAACAGAGCAAATTTAACGAAGCAAAGTAAACAGAGCGAATTAAACAGAGCAAATAAAACAGGGCAAATTAAACAGAGCAAACTAAAGAGAGCAAAGAATACAGAGCAAATAACACTTAGCACAATTATACAGAGCAATTAAACAGAGCAAATTAAACAGAGCAAATTAAACAAATCGAATTAAACAGAGCAAATTGAACAGAGCAAAAAATACAGAGAAATTTAACAAATCAAATCAAACAGAACAAATTAAACAGAGCAAATTAAACGGAGCAAATGTAACAGAGCAAATTAGACAGAGCAAATTAAACAGAGCAAATTAAACAGAGCAAACTAAAGAGAGCAAATTATACAGAGCAAATTATACAGAGCAAATTAAACAGAGCAATTTAAACATAGCAAAATAAACAGAGCAACTTAAACGGAGCAAAGAAAACAAAGCAAATCTAACAAAGTAAAATAAAACAGAGTATAATAAAAAGAGCAAATTAAACAGAACAAATTAAAAAGAAAGAAGTCAACAGCTTAAATTCAATAGAGCATCTTTATTAGAGCAAATAAAACAGATTAAATACAACATCGCAACTTTCAATTAGCTTATTAAACACATCAAATCAAGGTGCAATCTTAACATACAAAATTAAACTGCAAATTATAGAGTGCACATTACCAAGAGCCAATTATACAAAGCAAATATATCAGTTTAAAATTTATCCGAACAAATTTTTGTAGAGCAGATATTCACGATCAAATAAAACGGTCAAAAATTACGAGGTAAAAAGTCACTGTAAATTTAAAAAATAAAGTTTAACAGAGCACATTATAAAGAGCACAGTAGACAAAAAATGAAAATGATAAAATTAAACAAAGCAAACAAATCGGAGCTTAATTAAAAAGAGCATATAAAAATTATTACGAAACACAACAAAATGAAACATAGCGAAAAAAAAAGAGAGAAAATAAAAAAGAGCAAATAACAGAGCAAAGAAAAACAGCAAATTTTACAGCAAATTAAACAAAGCAAATTCAACGGAGCTAATTGAACAAAGCAAATTTAACAGAGCAAATTAAATAGCGCTAATTTAACAGAGCAAATTAAACAGAGCAAATTAAACAGAGCAAATTAAACAGAGCAAATTAAACAGAGGAAATAAAACAGAGGAAATAAAACACAGCAAACTAAAAAGAGCAAATTACACGAAGCATATAAATCAGACCAAATTGAACAGAGCAAATTAAACAGAACAAATTAAACAAGGAAAATTATACAAAGCAAATTGAACGAAACAAATTAAACAGAGCAATCTAAATAGAGAGAAAAAATAGAGCAAATTAATCAGAGCAAATTAAATAGAAAGAATCAAATAGAGCTAACTAAACAGAGCAAATTAAAACGAGGAAATTAAATACAGTAAATTAAACAGAGCAAATTATTCAGAGCACATTAAACAGGGCAAATAAAACAGAGCAATAAAACAGAGCAAAATAAATAGAGCAAATTGAACAGAGCAACCTATTCAGAGCAAATTGAACAGAGCAAATTAAACAGAGCAAATAAACAGAGCAAATTAAACAGAGCAAATCAAATAGAGCAAAAAAACAGTGCAAATTAAATAGAGCGAATTAAACGAGCAAATAAGATAAAGCAAATAAAAAAACTGAGAAAATTAAACAGAGCAAATTAAGCAGTGCAAATTAAAAAAGCAAATTTTATAGTGCAAATTAAACAAGCAAATTAAATAGAGCAAAAAAAGAGCAAATTATTTAGAGCAAATAAAACAGAGCAAATAAAACAGAGCAAAAACACAGAGCAAATAAAACAGAGCAAAAACACAGAGCAAATAAAACAGAGCAAAACACAGAGCAAATTACATAGAGCAAATAGAACAGAGCAACATATTCAGAGCAAATAAAACAGATCAAATTCAACAGAGCAAATTAACAAAGCAAATTAAAAAGAGCAAATAAACAGAGCAAATTAAACAGTGCAAATTAAACATATCAAATTCAACAAACAGAGCAAATCAAACAGAGCAAATTAAACAGAGCAAATTAAACAGAGCAAATTAAACAGAGCAAATTAAACAGAGCAAATTAAACAGAGCAAATTAAACAGAGCAAATAACACAAAGCAATTTAAACAGAGAAAATTAAACAGTGCAAATTAAACTTAGCAGATAAAACAGAGCAAATTTAACAAATCGAATTAGACAGAGCGAGTTAGTCAGAGCAAATTAAACAAAGCAAACTAAAGAGAGCAAAGAATACAGAGCAAATATAATTGAGAAAATTGAACAGATCAAATTAAACAGAGCAAATTAAACAGAGCAAATTAAATAGAGCAAATTAAACAGAGCAAATTAAACATTTCAAATTAAACAGAGCAAATCAAACAGAGCAAATCAAACAGAGCAAATTGAACAGAGCAAATAAAACAGAGCAAATTAAACAGAGCAGATAAAACAAAGCAAATTATACAGAGCAAATAAAACAGAGCAAATTATACAGAGCAAATAAAACAGAGCAAATAATACAGAGAAATTTAACAAATCAAATCAAACAGAACAAATTAGACAGAGCAAATAATACAGAGAAATTTAACAAATCAAATCAAACAGTACAAATTAGACAGAGCAAATTAAACAGAGCAAATAAAACAGAGCAAATTTAATAGAGCAAATTAAACAGAGCAAATTAAACAGAGCAAATTTAACAGAGCAAATAAATCAGAGCAAATTAAACAGAGCAAATTATTTAGAGAAAAAAAACAGAGCAAATAAAACAGAGCAAATAAAACGGAGCAAATAAAACAGAGCAAATAATACAGACTAAATTAAAGAGAGCAAATTAAACAGAGCAAATTAAACAGAGCAAATTAAACAGAGCAAACTAAACAGAGCAAATTAAACAGAGCAAATTAAACAGAGCAAATAAAACAAAGCAAATAATACAGAGGAAATTAAACAGAGCAAATAAAAAAGAGCAAATTAAAAAGAGCTAATAAAACAGAGCAAACTAAACAGAGCAAATTAAACAGAGCAAATTAGATAGAGCAAATAAAAAAAACTGAGAAAATAAAACAGAGCAAATTAAGCAGAGCAAATTAAAAAAGCAAATTTAATAGTGCAAATTAAACAAGCAAATTAAATAGAGCAAAAAAAGAGCAAATAATTTAGAGCAAATAAAACAAGCAAATAAAACAGAGCAAAAACACAGAGCAAATAAAACAGAGCAAAAACACAGAGAAAATATAACAGAGCAAAATCACGGAGCAAATTACATAGAGCAAATAGAACAAAGCAACATATTCAGAGCAAATTAAACAGAGCAAATTAACAGAGCAAATTGAACAGAGCAAATTAGACAGAGCAAATGAAACAAAGCAAATCAAACCGAGCAAAAAAAACAGAGCAAATTAAATAGAAGAAATAAAACGAGCAAATTAAACAGAGCAAATTAAACCAAGCAAATTAATCAGAGCAAATATAACAGGGCAAATTATTCAGAGCAAATTAAACAGAGCAAATAATACAGAGCAAATAATACAGAGCAAATAATACAGATCAAATTAAACGGAGCAAATTAAACAGATAAAATTAAACAGAGCAAATTAAACAGTGCAAATTAAACAAAGGAAATAAAACAGAGCAAAAAATACAGAGAAATTTAACAAATCAAATCAAACGGAAAAATTAGACAGAGCAAATTAAACAGAGCAAATAAAACAGAGCAAATTTAACAGAGCAAATTTAACAGAGCAAATAAAACATATCAAATTAAACAGAGCAAATCAAACAGAGCAAATTAAACAGAGCAATAAAAACAGAGCAAATTAAACAGAGCAAATTAAACAGAGCAAATTAAACAGAGCAGATAAAACATAGCAAATTATACAGAGCAAATAAAACAGAGCAAATTATACAGAGAAATTTAACAAATCAAATCAAACAGAACAAATTAGACAGAGCAAATTAAACAGAGCAAATTAAACAGAGCAAATTCAACAGAGCAAATTAGACCGAGCAAATTAAACAGAGCAAATCAAACAGAGCAAAAAAACAGAGAAAATTAAATAGAGCTTATTAAACGAGCAAATGTAACAGAGCAAATTAAACAGAGCAAATTAATCAGATCAAATTAAACAGAGCAAATTATTTAGAGCAAATAAAACAGAGCAAATTAAACAGAGCAAATTTAACAGAGCAAATTAATCAGAGCAAATATAACAGGGCAAATTATTCAGAGCAAATTTAACAGAGCAAATTAAACAGAGCAAATTAAACAGAGCAAATTAAACAGTGCAAATTTAACAGAGGAAATAAAACAAAGCAAATAATACAGAGAAATTTTACAAATCAAATCAAACAGAACAAATTAGACAGAGCAAATAATACAGACTAAAATAAAAAGAGCAAATTAAACAGAGCAAATTAAACAGAGCAAATTAAACAGAGCAAATTCAACAGAGCAAACTAAACGGAGCAAATTAAAAAGAGCAAATTAAACAGAGCAAATTAAACAGAGCAAATTAAACAGAGCAAATTAGACCGAGCAAATTAAACAGTGCAAATTAAACTTAGCAGATTAAACAAAGGAAATTTAACAAATCGAATTAAACAGAGCAAATTAAACAGAGCAAATAAAACAGAGCAAACTCAAGAGAGCAAAGTATACAGAGCAAATTAAACTGAGCAAAATTCAACAGAGCAAATTAAACAAAGCAAATTTAAACTGAGAAAAAACAAAACAAAGCAAATTAAATAGAGCAAATTAAACAGAGCAAATTATACAGAGCAAATTATACAGAGCAAATTAAACAGAGCAAATTGAACAGAGCAAATATTACAGAGCAACTTTTACAGAGCAAAGTAAACAAAGCAATTTAAACAAATAAAATAAAACATAGCTTTATAAAAAGAGCTTATTAAACAGAGCAAATTAAAAAAAAGCAAACAGCTTTAATTCAATAGCGCAACTTAATTAGAGCAAATTTAACAGAGCAAATTTAACAGATAAAATACAACATCGCAACTTTTAATTTGCTTATTAAACACATCAAATCAAGGTGCAATCTTAACATACAAAATTAAATTGCAAATTATAGAGTGCACATTACCGAGAGCCAATTATACAAAGCAAATATATCAGTTTAAAATTTATCCGAACAAATTTTATAGAGCAGATATTCACGATCAAATAAAACGGTCAAAAATAAGTAGGTAACAAGGCACAGTAAATTTAAAAAATAAAGTTTAACAGAGCACATTATAAAGAGCACAGTAGACAGAAAATGAAAATGAACAAATTTAACAGAGCAAATAAATCGGAGCTTAATTAAAAAGAGCATATAAAAATTATTACGAAACACAACAAAATGAAACATAGCGAAATAAAGAAAGAAAATAATAAAGAGCAAATAACAGAGCAAAAAAACAGCAAATTTAACAGCAAATTAAACAAAGAAAATTCAACGGAGCTAATTAAACAGAGCAAATTTAACAGAGCAAATTAAATAGCGCTAATTTAACAGAGCAAATTCAACAGAGCAAATTAAACAAAGCAAATTTTACAGAGGAAATAAAACACAGCAAATTAAAAAGAGCAAATTAAACAGAGGAAAAAAAAACAGAGCAAATTAGAAAGAGCAAATTAAACAAAGCAAATGAATTAAAGCAAATTAAACAGAGCAAATTTAACAGAACAAATTTATTAAGGAAAATTATACAAAGCAAATTGATCGAAGCAAATTAAACAGAGCAATCTAAATAGAGAGAATAAAACAGAGCAAATAAATCAGAGCAAATAAAACAGAAAGAATAAAACAGAGCTAACTAAACAGAGCAAATTAAAACGAGCAAATTAAATATAGTAAATAAAACAGAGCAAATTATTTTAAGCACACTTAAACAGAGCAAATAAAACAGAGCAAATAAACAGAGCAAAAAAAAGAGCAAATTGAACAGAGCAACATATTCAGAGCAAATTGAACAGAGCAAATTAAACAGAGCAAATAAACAGAGCAAATAAAACAGAGCAAATTAAACAGAGCAAATTAAACAGATCAAATAAAACAGAGCATATTTAACAGAGCAAATTAAACGAAGCGAATTAGACAGAGCAAATGAAACAAAGCAAATAAAACCGAGCAAAAAAAAACAGAGCAAATTAAATAGAGCAAATAAAACGAGCAAATTAAACAGAGCAAATTAAACCAAGCAAAAATATCAGAGCAAATATAACAAAGCAAATTATTCAGAGCAAATTAAACAGAGCAAATTAAACAGAGCAAATAATACAGAGCAAATAATACAGATCGAATAAAACGGTGCAAATTAAACAGAGCAAATTAAACAGAGCAAATTGAACAGTGCAAATTAAACAGAGGAAATAAAACAGAGCAAATAATACAGAGAAATTTTACAAATCAAATCAAACAGAACAAATTAGACAGAGCAAATTAAACAGAGCAAATTAAACAGAGCAAATTTAACAAAGAAAATTATACAAAGCAAATTGAACGAAACAAATTAAACAGAGCAAATCAAACAGAGCAAATTAAACAGAGCAAATTAAACAGAGCAAATTAAACAGAGCAAATTAAACAGAGCAGATAAAACATAGCAAATTATACAGAGCAAATAAAACAGAGCAAATTATACAGAGAAATTTAACAAATCAAATCAAACAGAACAAATTAGACAGAGCAAATTAAACAGAGCAAATTAAACAGAGCAAATTCAACAGAGCAAACTAAACGAAGCAAATTAAACAGAGCAAATTAAACAGAACAAATTAACCAGAGCAAATTCAACAGAGCAAATTAGACCGAGCAAATTAAACAGAGCAAATCAAACAGAGCAAATCATACAGAGCAAAAAAAACAGAGAAAATTAAATCAAGCTAATTTAACGATCAAATTAAACAGAGCAAATTAAACAGAGCAAATTAATCAAAGCAAATTAAACAGAGCAAATTATTTAGAGCAAATAAAACACAGCAAATTAAACAGAGCAAATAAAACGGAGCAAATAAAACAGAGCAAACTAAACAGAGCAAATTAAACACAGCAAATTAAACAGAGCAAATTAAACAGAGCAAATTTATTAGAGCAAATTAGACCAAGCAAATTAAACAGAGCAAATCAAACAGAGGAAATCAAAGAGAGCAAAAAAACAGAGAAAATTAAATAGAGCTAATTAAACGAGCAAATGTAACAGAGCAAATTAAACAGAGCAAATTAATCAGAGCAAATTTAACAGAGCAAATTATTTAGAGCAAATAAAACAGAGCAAATTAAACAGAGCAAATAAAACAGAGCAAATAAACAGAGCAAAAAATACAGACTAAATTAAAGAGAGCAAATTAAACAGAGCAAATTAAATAGAGCAAAAAAACAGAGCAATAAAATAGAGCAAATAAAACGAGCAAATTAAACAGAGCAAATTAAACCAAGCAAATTAATCAGAGCTATATAACAGGGCAAATTATTCAGAGCAAATTAAACAGAGCAAATAAAACAGAGCAAATAATACAGAGCAAATAATACAGATCAAATTAAACGGAGCAAATTAAACAGAGCAAATTAAACAGAGCAAATTAAACAGTGCAAATTGAACAGAGGAAATAAAACAGAGCAAATAATACATAGAAATTTAACAAATCAAATCAAACAGAACAAATTAGACAGAGCAGATTAAACAGAGCAAATTAAACAGAGCAAATTAAACAGAGCAAATTAAACAGAGCAAATTAAACAGAGCAAATTAAACAGAGCAAATCAAACAGAGCAAATTAAACAGAGCCAATTAAACAGAGCAAATTAAACAGAGCAAATTAAACAGAGCAAATAAAACATAGCAAATTGTACAGAGCAAATAAAACAGAGCAAATTATACAGAGAAATTAAACAAATCAAATTAAACAGAACAAATTAGACAGAGCAAATTAAACAGAGCATCTTAAACAGAGCTAATTTAACAGAGCAAACTAAACGAAGCAAATTAAACAGAGCAAATTAAACAGAACAAATTAACCAGAGCAAATTAAACAGAGCAAATTAGACCGAGCAAATTAAACAGAGCAAATCAAACAGAGCAAATCATACAGAGCAAAAAAAAACAGAGAAAATTAAATAAAGCTAATTTAACGATCAAATTAAACAGAGCAAATTAAACAGAGCAAATTAATCAAAGCAAATTAAACAGAGCAAATTATTTAGAGCAAATAAAACACAGCAAATTAAACAGAGCAAATAAAACGGAGCAAATAAAACAGAGCAAACTAAACAGAGCAAATTAGACAGAGCAAATGAAACAAAGCAAATCAAACCAAGCAAAAAAACAGAGCAAATTAAATAGAAGAAATAAAACGAGCAAATTAAACAGAGCAAATTA
>WNNJ02003524.1:0-21691 GCA_012934845.2 Pomphorhynchus laevis | reverse complement strand
CGGCTGTGGCAATGGTGCCGTAAGTAGTCAGGGTGTATGGAATTGGATATCATGAAGGAAGGACTCTGTAGCTGGTTTTCAATGCGAAAGTCACCTTGTGTGACCTAGCAACTATTCAATACATAAATAAGCATCCATAAAAGTATCACCAGTCCCGGTTTCAATCGATCTTCATGATCCCATAAGAAACAATCTATAATAAGCATGCCAGAGAGCATCTCGGACAATACAGTTTCTGGATATCATGATGGAAGGTTTCATATACTGTGTGAAATCTGGTAATCCTGGATTCGTAGCCTAGCAGTCAAGATCGCAAGCCAAAGTACAGAGAGCGACAGCTCGAATCTCGGATGTGTCGAGTTTCAAAAAGGTGAAGAGATGGTAGTCAGCCTTCTGACGAGCCCGGGGCTACCAGCATGTGGCAAAAAGCGGGCGAAACGAAAACGGCTCAATCGATCTTCATGATCCCATAAGAAACAATATATATATATATATTAATACTCGGATTTTAAGTCAAACCGGAAACACAAAGATATCGTTTTATTCAAGCTTTCGACCAACTAGTGGCCTTCTTCAGGAAAATAATATTGTAAGAACTTTAATAACCAATACTTTTTTTACGTGTATGCAATTATTCATTCTATTAACCTGGCAGATTCCGGTTTCCTGTCAAGAAGATTCAAAAGACAGATTGTCAGTTGTTTCCGGCAACTGTAGTGCTATCTCCGTCATTTTGTTACAAAAGACGGAAACAACGTACAGTTTGCACAAGTGGAAATGTTTTCCTTACAAACTGTATCGTTTGTTTTTACTGAAAGGCAGCAGAGGAAAATTTCAGCAGATCATTAAAGGACCGAAACACGAAATGTAGGCGTAGGCTCACTGCTGATGAGGTCCACCTACGCTGATTGTAGTGTACAGTGCTGCATCTAGGATTAAAGAATTCACACGAGGATAATTGATGAAGCCGACCAAATGATATATATATATATATATATATATATATATATATATATATATATATGATTGATGTCATATCCAGTGAGTGCGCTCTATATGCCGATGATTTAAAGATTTGGCGTCCAATACAAAGCACGCACGATGTAATTGAGTTGCAACGCGACGTAGACTCAATCACCAAATGGTGTCGTGCAAAGGGACTGGTTTTGAATCCTAACAAGTGTAGTCATATGCACATAGATCCCATAAAAATCGTAGGGACGTATGCGATATAAGATGTAAACATCGAAAAGGTTTCATGTTTCAGTGATTTGGGCGTGATTGTAAGTGAAGTTATGAAGGCACGAGTCCACGTCCGATATGTCGCATCCAAATCTCGACGTATGCTAGGTATGTTAAGACGCTCGTTTGGCCAACTCGATCCAGTTAGTTTTCGCATTGCCTACTCTGCCCTTATAAAATCGCACATGTTATACGAGTCCCCTGCAATACACCCACAGCTCCGTGGCGAATTGGAAATATACGAACGGATATTACGACAAGCAACCCATCTTGTTTCTTCAGTGCGTGGTGTCAACTATACGCAGAGACTGGCATTGTTGAATGTACACACTGTTGAACGTTCGCTGTCTGACGCCGACCTAGTGTATGTATGGCGGTCACTGTCTATACCTGGACATGTTTCGAAGTATATGTTTACAATTCGTCCACCGGGTCGACTACGAGGCCACAGACTTATGATAAAGCGCAGACTCCGTCCCAAAACAAATTGTGTTACGATAAGTGATCGCATTGCTGACCTGTGGAACAATCTTCATGCATCGACAATCGACAGCGGTTCCGTCCAGAAGTTCAAGGCAATTATTAAATCACGATAATGACAGTTTCACCTTTTATTTCTTTATTTTCTGTTTTTTTTATGTTTTAAGCTATGTGATTCAGCCAATTTGAGCTTATCCTCCTTATGCTCCGTACACTGGTGCTGATTGGATTCGAACTCGGAAGTCTGTGTCGCGATATCGATATCATCTGATTGCTAGGGGATCGTATTCTAACGATCTATTAGAAACCTACCATATGTGATAAAGTAATATACAGAAAATATATTACTTTTTATTAAGTGATATACATTACTATTATTAGCCAGTGGACGTAACGTTGAATCTCGATAACGACGCCATGAGTTCACATCCGATCAGCACCAGTGTATGGAGTAAGCAGATAATAATTGTTGAAACGCAAATTGTAGATCTAACTCAACAGCTGATGATACCCACCTAGGCTGATTAGTAGAGTCCTACTGTATTAAAAATATCATTAAAAATGAAAATGTTAGTATATTAGTACTGCATAACAAAAACAAAGAACGCGAAGAACTACAAACGTTAAAATTAGTGATGAAAATTAGTAGAAAAATAATACTAAACAACGGAAATTGTAGAAATACGTTAAAGACGTTTCTTATTTTAATTCAAAAGCAGTTAAAATAAGAAACAAATAATCAGGGATTCTAATCTATAAAATTTAATATTAAAAATAAAATTACTTGGCATTTTATAAATAAATATACAAAAATTAATATAATATTTTAAATTGAAATCAGCTTTATTACACGTGACAGTTAATCACTTTCATATGATAAACTGAAATCTTTATTTAAATTGACCTTATAATCTAAAATATATGATGTGATATAGCTAACAACATAATGCAGCGTTTTATGTTATATAGTGCAATACGTTTTCCCAATCCCTCTCATATCTGACCAATGAGCAATTACAACTATCACAAAGAATCTTTTTATTTATAGGAACCAAGGAAAGTTAAATACAAAAAGGATTATTCAATATTTAAATGGCAAGTGCCATCATCATCAGGAAACAATTGATTTTCCTTTGTTCCTATAAATTAAAATTTGCTAAATTTAAGGAAATTGATAAGTTAAATATTTTCAAGGAATTTTAATTACTACAGAACATTCCTCGGTTTTTGCTTAAAAATATTATGCAATTTGGGCAACTTTGTTATTATAAATTAAAACATCAGTATACATAAACTTCGATATACTAATATATGTCAACTTCTTAAATAAATAGTTCGATTTTCATTAAAATTCCTAAATATTTTTGGACCCACTAAATACTTTAGTGGGTCCAGTAAGTTTTCTATTGCGTGGTAAGATTTTGTATAACTATTCAGAAAGATAACTGGATTTATATATGAGATATTAGAAAAATAACGATGCGAAGGATGTTTGTTTGGTAACTGAGATTCAAAGTTACCTCGTTTGTGTGCATAATATTAAGAAATTAGTCAAGTCTTCGCCATTAAGAGTCCTATCAACAGAACTTTTAGCTACTAAAATATTCCTAGCGATATCAATAGTAGTTAATAATGGAATATTTTTAAAAAAGAATTAACATGTGCAGTTAAGTTTTTAATATCTTTAGAATTAAAGAAACATGATTTTGAAAATGATTTTTTTAATTATTAAATGAAGACTTATAGGAACAAGTAACAATATGTCGTGCACAATGAGTATAATAATAAATAATAATACAAATTTATTTAATGTGGCATATGCGTACAAACTGTACGCTTACAAGTTCACTAACAAAAATGAAAAAGTCAAGCAGATAAATTGTTTAAATCGGATCGGATTTCTCGTTTGAAGCACGGCAGGGAAGTTGATTGGGTATATGAATGGGCAGATGGTTCCGCGATAAAGAAGCAGCTACCAGGAAGGAGCGGAGTAGATGAGCGTACTTTATCTCTAACGAAAGGTTTAAGTAAAAGTCGGTTTTTAAAATGGAAGACCAGGAAATCGAGATTATCAACGATAGGAAGAATTGTAGAATTTAATGATACGAGGGAGGTTCGAAGCCAAGGCGTCGAGGAAGGATCCACATAATTTGGATTTTTCAGGATTCAGAGAAAGGCGAAGGGAAGAAAGATTATTGGAAATTGAGACAAGTCAGTCGGAAGCGGAAACACTAAGATCGTGAATACGATAAACAGGTGCATGAGCATAGATGAGAATGTCATCAGCATATTGCATAACATGGAAGTTAAATTTATGAGAAATCGAAGACAAATCACCAAGAAGAAGAGAGAAAAGTATAGGGCCTAATTCGGAGCCTTGTGGAACACCGTACGGAATGGACGAAGGATGGGAGAGAGAAGAGTTAGAATATACGCGAAATGTACCGTTTGATAGATATGAAGAAAACCATGATATAGTGGGTAAAGAGAAGCCATAATAATGACGAAGGCGATGGAGAAGAATCGAGTGATCGACGATGTCAAAAGCAGACGATAGATCAAGAGAAACTATGACACTACATAATTTATGATCGCGCGATATGAGTAAGTCGTTATAAACTTTAAGACATGCAATTTCGGTAGAGTAATTAGAGCGAAAAGCGGCTTGGGAGGGAGGAAATAAGTTAGAGAAATAGAGATATGTATTAACTTGCTTAAGCACGAGACGCTCAAGAAGTTTAGAGAGGTTGGGAGAAGTGAAATAGGACGGTACGAAGATGGTAGTGAGGAGTCGAGAGATTGCTTTTTGATGAGAGGACGAACAGTGGCGCATTTCCAGATGGAAGGAAATGTACGGCTACGGATGGACGAGTTGAACAATGTGGTTAGGAAGGGTAAGATAAAGGAGCAGATATTTTTAAGCAAGTGAGTGGGAATTGGGTCAGAAGGAGAGGTTTTATTAGGTAATGACAGCAGAACCGAAGAAACTTCATCAGACGAAACGGGAAGAAGGTGGAATAGTTCTGGGAGCGAAGTATTTAAAGATAAGAGTGGGTACAAGGAGGCTATGGGTAGTAGGGAAAGTAAATTAGATAGCTTAGTTTGTAGATAAGAAAAAAATTCATCAGGATTTATATTACAAGGGGTAGATTATTGGTAAAGAATTGAGTTTAAGATTTTTTAATGAGATTTAGAGTTGGAAGATGACTCGAGTTGATTTCGCCAAAAGAGAGTACGTTTAGTACGTATAAGAATGAGAAGTGAACGGCGTTGAGAAAAGTAGGAATCACGAAGATTTGGAGTGAGTGAGTTGGGAGAACGTTTAGGAAAGCGTTTATAAACACGAAAAGAGTGACGGAGTCGACGCTTAGAAAGACTACAGTCAGAATCGAACCAGCGAGCATGGCGCAAGCGCTGATAACGTCGGAGTCGACTAGGCAAAAGGTTATTGATGATCGACGTAAGTTCAGAATCAAACAGAATGCAGAGATCTTCGGGAGAGAGATAGTTAAGAGGAAGTGAAAAGAGTGAAGAATTGAGTAAGGCTGTGCAGAGAATAGGGATATCGAGAAGCTTCCAGGGTCGACTTGGTGTAGATAAAGGTAAAGGCGGAGGAGGATGGGAACGAGTAAGAGTGACAAGGAAATGATCAGACAAACCAGGATCAGTAATTGACAAGGAGGTATAGTCATTGAAGCAGTTAGGAACAGCAATGATGTCGAGAGCACCGCCGAGAATATGAGTTGGGCTTGTTGAAAGTAATTTATAGTTAAAATCAGAAAAAAGATTAGTTAAAGTGATAGAGTCCGAGTCAGACGGGGGATCAAGACGAATGTTAAAGTCACCGAGAACAAAAGAGGGAGTATAAGACAATGAACAGTGAGACATTAGATCTGCAAAGTCGTTAAAGAAGATACGTGATGGGACAACTGAACCTGGACGATATACAATCAAAAGTTCCGGAGGGAAAGCCGTTGATAATCTGCAAATGAGTAATTCGAACGGAGTGTAACGGATGTTAACGTTGATTTTACGTAAAGACATTGGATGACGAGCAATGGCAACAATACCGCCATGGTTAGAAGCAGTAGATGTATGAGATGCAATGTGACGAGCTGATTCGACTAGAGAACAACAAGAGCGACATAGACGACGAATATCAAGCTCGGTTGAGTTAGAGTGTCAGGATTCGGTAATGCATAAGATATCGATATATATAATTGATCGAAGATATCGAGAAGCATATCAACTTTATGATGAATGGAGCGAATGTTGAATAGACTAAGACGAAGAGTATGCTTAGGAGCGAGATCGACTAGCGAAGAAGACAAGGGGGAGAGATGGGACGCCATCAAATTTTTAGCCTTGTTTGTACAACGTGAAAGTTTCCGTTGATTTTACGTTTAGATAAGGATGACTCGCCGTTTGTTTCACGTCGATGTTTCTCAATGCGAGCTAAATTGAGCTGGGCAATATCAGAAGGGGAGCGGTCAGGAAAGATACGGCAAGTAGATGAAGTGGTAAGAAGTTTAAAACGTTGGGAGAGTACTGAAAAGGCATGTGAACTATGTCGGAAAACGATTTTTAAGAGTGGAGGACTGAGATGACTGGATTTAGTGGATTTGTTTAAACGAATAAAGGATACAGGAGCGATATTTTTGAAGAGGGATGAATTATCATCAGGAAGAATGGTTGCTAGGATAGACCTGAAAGCAGATACATCATCATCGAGGTGAGATTGTGGAGAAGCAGATTCGGAAAGTATTAACTTTGATATGATTATACAGCGATCGCGCGAAGGAAAACGATTTCGTGGAAGTGGTGGACGGACAGAGCTGGTAGGAGTCGAGGCAGAGGAGCAGATAGAAGTGGAAATGACTGGGGTGCTTGATAGAGAATTAATTTTGGTTGGAGCAAGTGTGACAGGAGCGGGGTGTTGAATCTGTTGATCAGAGATGTGACTGGAGATGATTTTAAATGAAGGATGTAAATTATTTGTAGGTGTTACGTGGGAGGTAGAGTAAGGAGAATTAAAATAGGTTGGGGCATGAGTGACAGGAATGGTGTGCTGAATCAGTTGATCGAAAATGTTACTGTAAATGATTTTGATGGAAGGGTGTAAATTATTGAGAAGTGATACAGGGGAGGTCGAGTAAGGAGTTCGTGAGAAGAATAAAGAAGTTTGAGATTTATTTAGATTGGGGAAGAATAGGGAAGTGGAGGTACGAGATGAAAAGCTTTACCGTTAGCATTGTTAGAATGAGAAAGATTAATGTAAGTTTGATACGTAGTTGAACGAGGAGTGTGTGAGAGAGTAGGTTCAATAATGGGATTATATGATGCGAAGTCTGATGCGAGGGAAACATCTAAAACAGCATTGGTCTGAGTGGTCGTGTGTGATACAGGAGTAGATGAGCAGGATAAATGTAGTAGTCGTACTGATGTACAAAAACCGCATGTGAACTGTTTATGTTTATACATCGAGTGGTCGGATATTTTAACACGAACAAGTGTCCATACATCACAATCTTTAGAATCGCATCCAACTTCGAAGCTGGTATAACCATCATTGCATTCCGATGTGGAAGATTCTTGATAAGGAACAGGGATCTGAGATCGCGCTTTTTTAGGCATGACCTTTTATCGATAGATTGAGCTCAATCCGCGAGCGTAGCGAGCGGAACTGACAGGAATAATCTGGAATGTATGTTTGAAACCAAACTTTTTTTAAGGTGTATATCACCTTAAAAAGTATATCAGGATTTTTTTTGATTTTCTCTAGGAGTGTTGCGCAGATAAGAATGCGATCGTATTTTCGAAGTAGACAACGCAAACGAGTGGATTGATCGTGAGTCAACATAAAAGGACCTAAACGTAAAACGTAGGTGTTGTATCAGTAGCTGCTCAGGTCCACTAATACTGAAATGTAGCTTACTAATGTCTGTATATAGACAGGACTAAAGCAACGAGCAGTCCCATCACACATTTTAATAAAGTAATAATTACCCTCCAATTTTATTTCACTTTGATAACTATTTCATTTTGTATTTTGGCGATCAAGTGAGAAGGTCATACTAATAGACAAAATCGTATTATGTCTACTATGTAAAAGTGGAGTGTAAACTTTTTAGCGAAATTATAACAGTTCTTTTGTGATTTTAGTTCCTCTGAATTAATCAAACAATGGTGTGGCAAGCAATTCTACTAGGAGAAAGAAAACCGTAATCATAACGATGGTAAGCCTTAACGATGGTAAACCGTAATCATAACGAAAGAAGGATTGGAGCAATTGGGAACATGAAGTAGGATGAAATGACGGAAACGCAATGATTTAGATGTGGGGCCCGTGTCGTCTAAGAAAGGGAGGCTTATGAACGATGGGGAGCCGTTTAAGAAAGGCGGAGTTGGATACGGATGAAAATAGTGGGCTAAAGGATTTGGGCAAGATGTTTGGATGTGTGGTCGAAGAGACGGAGATCTAGGAGTACTCGAACGGCGAGGTTTATGATGCCTTGTAAGAGTAGGATGATGGATTTCGGAGAATTTGCGAAAAGGCTGAGGCAGTAATAGATTTTAAGGAATCGAAGCAATGAAAACCGAGACATACGAGAACGGAATTCGATAAGAAGGCGGATATAGCGAATGTCATAAAGAATTAAGTTAGACGAGCGAATCTTGCCACGAACGAAGAATAGTTCGTGTGGAGGATATTATCCTCTGATGGGAGGATAATGAATTAGAACATTCGCGAAAAGAACGTTCGAATAGATATGAGGCAAACCATGCTACGGAGGAGAAAGAAAAACCGTAATCATTACGAAGGCAAGAAAGAAGGATGGAGTAGTCGACTATGTCAAGGGCGGAGGAGACTTCGAGGCGGATGATAATACTATATAGTGCACAATTACGAGAAATTAGTAGGTCATTGTAAACTTTCATGCAAGCGATTTTGGTTGAGGGATTAGATGGGAAAGCGGATTAGAAAGAGGGGATATATTGGATGATGAGAGATAACCTTGATTTGTATTAAGATGAGTCTTTCTAAAAGCTTAGTGAGTAGGGAGGAGTGAAATTTGGCTATAGCTAGAAGGAAGGGAGGAATCGAGCGATCGTTTCTTAAAGAGGGGTCAAACAATAGCGGATTTCCAGTTGAACGAAAAATACGACTGCGGATGGACGAGTTAAACAAGATGGTGAGGAAAAGGGATATCGATAGACATATGGATTTAAGTATGGGTAGGCAGGAGATCGGTTGGTGATGTTTTGTTGGGCGAGGACATAAGGACAGATGAATCTTCAGCATGTGAGACAGGGAGAAGATAAAAGAGTTCCGGGAGGATGAGGCGAGGCGGGGAAGAGTGGGATGGGATGGAGACGGGGTGTGAAAAAGCAAGTGGATACTTTGGTCTAGAGAAATGACAAATAATCATGATGATTGATGTTGCAATACGAAGAGGAGGTAGCAAGGATTGGGCTAAACGTATGCCAGAGAGACTGAGAGTTTATTGAAGTGATGATTTTGTGAGGCCAGAACGGGTTGCATTTGATACGTAGTAGGTTGATATGATACCGGCGCAGAGCAAGATAGGAATCAGTGAGAGACGAAGTGAGCGAGCGAATATCACGTTTGAGAGAGCCGTGATATACTCGAAAAACATGAAGTCGACGCTTTGAGAACAGGCATGTGTAAGTAATGAGCTGTTGCATTTGTGTGTAGCGTTTACGCTTATACATCAGATATTCCGAATCACTGCATAGTTTGCAACAGTTCAACGGTGCCTATGATAGCTGTGATTCGCAGTGCAATCGTACACATATAAGACAGTATATATAAACGTTTAATAATTTTTTCGTTGTACGTTGGTTTAAAAACAAGTTTCATACATGTCTGTTACAATTGGCGACGAGGGTGATGGCTCAAACGAGATTAGTGTAAATTAGCTATTAAAATTGGTTTACAGGCAACAAAGGGATTAGAGTACTATCATCGATTCATGGCAGTGGACACTATCATCAAACGCTAATAACGGAAGTGGTTGAACACGACACAGTCATCGAACAATACCCTCATTAAGAGATTATAACAGCGATGTACAAACTTGAGACAATTATTATAGTCAGCTGCAAATGCATTTCAAGGCAAATGATGTTGAAGATGAAAGGAAGAAGGTGCTAATGCTAACATAGATTAGCCCGCACACATATAATTTGATTGCTGATAGTTTGGCAGTCAATGATTTGTATAAACTTTGCGGATATTATTCAAAGATTGAATGGCTATTTTCATAAAGAATATTACCTTGTAATGGTTCGATATGTTTTCAGTAAATTGGTCGAGAACATTGATGAAACACAATTACTTCATCGCACCTTTTTAGAAAGCAGGCAAAATAATATCATTTCTTCAACGATAAAATAACTAACGAAAAGAAACCAACAAATGATCGAATTAGAGATGGATTCATTTTGAACATTCAATCAGTATCATTGCGATTACAAATTTTGCAGATGAAAAATACCGATTGACAGGACGTTTTGAATATGGTTAATATGCATGAATGTGCAGATAAGATAAGATAAGGAATTTCTTAAATAACTAACAACCACTAAAAAAATAACGAAAAGAGACATTAGAAAAAAAAATGCAGTTCAAATAAGACAATTCATAATAGCATTTAGTCTTCATAATGATGTCACGGCCTCAGGTCCAGCGGGATCTGAGCCCTCCAGCACATCCAACACGCCGCTCTTCGACTGAACCACCCGGGGTCTATCACCCCCCGAAGAATCCAATCTAGGCGGACTATGCGCGGTAATCGCGAGATGAGGAGCTTGAGAAACCTTAGTCTTTGCTCTGGAGGACGTCCTCTCGAAAAGAAGACTAATCCCGAGATAGCCCAAGTACCCCAGAGGCGCACTTGGGTTTTCCCATTCAACGACAGATGCTGAGCCCGTTTCAGGGCCCACCTAGCTTTCTTCAGGATACGTTTAAGTCTATCCAGGTCAGCTTTCGCCGACCAGTTCACCGTAACAGTGAACCCCAGGTATTTTACTCGACTTGTGAAGGTAGGGAGTGGTTGATTAGTCAATATAGAAGATAGAGCTGAGAGTGCTAGTCTCTTTAATTTTTTCTTTGTCGCAGGGGTGCCATGAAAGACAACTACCTGCGATTTTGATGAATTTAAAATAAGATTGGATAGGGTCAGCTGGTCTGTTAATCTTAAAAAGAAACGGCTGATGTCCGAAGCGACATCTTTGCACCTGCGTCCAGAGAACAGGGCCGTGGTATCATCAGCGTATACCACTAGATGTTGATCACGTTTAAAATTCTTGAATAGTACAATGGAGGCAGCAAGAAATAAGATAGGAGAAAGTGGGGATCCTTGGGGCACACCTGTAATAGGGTAGAACTGACACGCATCAGGGTCGTCTTCATAGTAGAACCTCTTGGTAAACAGTAATATCTCCACCCTGTTAACAATTCTCGCAGGCAACCCGAGTGACCTGAGAGAGGAGATAACAAAGGGAATGGAAATGCGGTCAAATGCAGCAGAAAAGTCAAGGAAAACAGCCACAGCTAGTTGATGGCTATTATCCCTACAAAACTGATGCACTTCACCTATTGCTGAATGAACCGAGCGTCCCTTGACAAACCCGTGAAAACTCGGTGGGATCAAATTACGCCTACTTAAATGGTCGCGGATTCTACGCGCAAGCGCTTTTTCGTAGATGGAGATGAGGGAGTTTTGAATCGAAATGGGACGCAGATCTTTGGGACATGAAACCGGACTATGCTTTGGTAAGAAAATTCTACGACTAATATTGATGCCGGCTACATCGGATGGTGAGGCTAAAAGCATTGTGACGGCCACTTCTCTTCTTTGATCGGCTGTCAAAAGCTGACAGACTCGAGAAGATAGTGGAGCGACGGATTTAGAGGTGCCCGGAAGTGGCCCCCAGGAGTTAAGGATATCTGTAACAGATAAGTCCCTGCTCCTGAAGTCACCCCAAGGCGGGATTGGTTGGGGAGATTGAGTGGCTCCATAATTATGTAGGGATAGTGACTCCTTCAAAACATTATCAAGGCCTATACTACCAATCCAACCCAAAGCTCTATCCTTCCAACAGACAAACTTCTCCTTCTTGAATATCTTCCAGAAGGAAGACTGAGAAGGGTTAAGGTGAGCGATGTTCGCCTTATCCCTGCTCAGCTGGAACCTATATCTAGTGCTCCAGTATTCATTCGAGATGGCCTGCCTGGCGGAAACAGAGACATTGGGAAGACGTAGCATTTTAGCCAAAACCTTGAGTTTTGTTGGAGTGGGATTGTAAATATGACCTTTATAGGTAGTCGAAAGAAACGCGGTAGCTTGCGAGGAGAGGAAGGAATTAAATTCGGTCAAATTCTCATTACCAATTCTGGGGAAGTGTTGGATAGCCGCCTGAAAGAAAGCCACTCTGATGGGATCAAAGTGAAACCTCCTTCTAAGCAACGTATCTTCCTCTATCCGCCAACGAATTAGGTCATGAGAGATGGTCTGTTTTTGGCGCGACTGCTCAGTACAGATGGGTTTCAACAACCACATCTTATGAAGCAGTAATATGTCGAGGAGAGAATTAGTTGTTGAGCAATGAAAAGTTGGGGACGGTGGTTTGTGAATAAGGTAATCGTTCCTGGCTCTGCGGAGTGCTGCATTAATCCAACGACCAGTTCTGTCGTTGAAGTCACCGAGTAACATGTCATAGCCACTACCCAAGATACGGTCCAGGAGATCACGGTTTTTGTGAATTTCCCCTGGCCTAATATAGATATTGGCTAGGCTGATACGTTTACCATTCTTACAAAGTGAAACAGCTAAACAAGACAGGGCTGGACAAGAATAGTTTAAAAGAAGGGATGATCTTAAGGAGCATTTAACTAGGGTTAAAAGACCTTGAGATGAAGAGGCGTGAGGAGGGGTTATGTACGGAGTGAAGTGGGTGTAAATATGCTTGGGGATAAATCGAGTAATGTCCTGGGGGATACGGATAGACCGCGTCTCCTGAAGGACTATAACATCCGCATCTCTACCAGATAGAAGGCTAAGAGCAGAAGCACCTCCCGAATTCCACTGAAGTATATTCAGTGAAAAAGGCTCTTGACTACTTTGCATTGTGTTACGACAGCTGGAGTGGGATGCCTACCTCCTAGCAGAAACTAGGAGAGAGAAAGTTGCCCTTCTCACTCCCAGCCCTATCAGGAGAAGACACTTGCCCACCGGCATTATCTTCATCTCCCTTTGAGGCCAACAACTCCCAGCATATATCATCTTTCTTTGCCAACTTCAAGGAAGCCAACTTTTGTTTAGAAGATGATCTCTTCTTAGAACGGGGGGCTCTCTTTGAAGAGGTAAGAATCGTCGATGGAGGAGAACGGGACTCCTCGAATTTCGCTATCAGATGGTTCGTTAAGGCTCGAATCTCGTCTTTATATATCTGTAGTCTTGCGTCAACAATTTTGAAAATGTCGGTGTCCGACATACCATAACCGTTTGAATTGGATAAGCTGGCAGCGGCAAAGTGGGCCGGTTTGACCGGTGCCCCACAATGCCTTAATTTGTATTCTTTGAAGATAGGACATCTTCTAGACCAGGCCGGGTGCTGACCACCACAATTGGAACACAGAGGGGGGAGAGAACATTTCCCCTCATGGACTTCGGAAGAGCTGCAAACCCCACACGTATGGGGCCTAGTACAGTTCGAGGACCAGTGCCCCCAGAGGTGGCACCCATTGCAATGGGGGTATGTTAAGTCATCAGCATCTACGATATTGAAAGAAAGATTGTACCCCAGAAAGGGGTTACATTTGCTTTTAGCCAGACATTCCGCCTGATCGACTGCGGTAGAACAGAATGCTATTGGTATAGCCTGGCCTTTCTTGCCCAGGATTGGGCGAATATTATGAATTTTGAACTCAGATGTGAGAGCAATGATATCTTCCTCCGTTGCGAAGGGCGGAAAATTATTAATTTTCAAAGTCGCCTGAATAGGCCTGTAAGTAGTTGACCCAAATTCTTTTAGGTGTGTTTCGAAAAATTCTAGGTACGATGCTGCCAGATCTGGAGAGCTGAAAGAAACCCGGATTTCGGAATCTAAATATTTTATCGAATTAAATAGAATTCTCTTCTTATAAGAGCTTGTAAACTCTCTCAGAAAAATATTGAAAAGATTCTTCCTTTCAAATGGTTGAAGAAGTCTGATTATTACCAGATTCACCACTTTAGGCACAGGAGGGAGTTCTCCATCCGTGCTTGAGATTAAAAAATTAGACGAAATAGGACTAACCTTGTTTTCTTTGGCTTGAAAATTCGATGTTACATTGGAAATACCTGAGTTCCGTTCCATATTAGCTTGATTTTGTAAGTTGTTTGAAGCACCGGTGGTAAATTTTTGACTGCTTGACTTTTTCATTTTTTTGTGAATGTGCAGAGAATGCGGCAAAGTGTATTCAAACACTTAACAGTCAGAATCTAGAAATCGACAGTGTGAAAAATGCTTATCGAACTCAGCAGAAACGCAACTTCAGGACAACGAAATGTCAAATGTGTGGTTTATCCGAACATACTTATAATTCAACTTGTCCCGCAAAAAACGTTCCATGTTTTCAATGTCAAAAGCTAGGACATTTCGCTCGCTGTTGTTGATCTAACATACGTTCAAAAAAATGTGTACGAGTAACAGCTTTTTGTGCCGGTCGGAGCTTCAAAGCTCCTACAAAAATACTTCAGAATTCAATGTTTTTTGAGCAAATTCAGGTATTGTAACTTCTTCGTCGTCATTACTCGATCCGCAGGTTAGTAAATTTGTTGTTAATTCTGATTCTGACATGGGGGAACTCCCCCAGATACCGAAACAAAAAAATTTGGCTATAATCACAGCGTTAAAGCCTATAGAAAGGCATAGACTATTTACAGTATTTCTCCGGAATTTTGTACATGACTACTCTGGGAGAGTAGTCTAACTCCGTTAGAACCTATGAAAATCAAGTAAAAGCCGCATTTGCTTCCTCTGCCTTAATGGAAGCATACGAAGTATTTTTCAAGAAAAACTCTCTCACATGGGAACTTTATTACTTAAGCCTATTCAGGCAACAGTAAAGATTTCAAACTACCCTCTCCATTTAGAAGAGGATGATTTGGTCCTTATACGGAAGACCCTTAAAATACACGCTATCAGAGAGGTAAAATCGAAGACTGGAGACATTCTACCGTTAGCCTTCGGCACAGCTGATTTATACAATGCTCAGTTGCTTTCAAAGGCTACTACTAACCCCTTCTTTGGGTATAACCTTCGATGCACCCTGGTGGATCAAGACTCCTACACATTCCCACACTGCAACTCATGCCACAGTTGGGGGCACTGGGCCTCCTGTTCACGCGAAAAATCATGCGGTGTTTGTGGTCTGTCCACATGTATCGCTATGCCTAAGGGGGAGAGGTGTGTGGCCACCCCAGCTTGCATTTATTGCGGAGGAGACCACCCCGCGTGATCCCGTCGATGTAGAGTCTTTAAAGATTACAAGAAAAGATACTCTGATTCTTCCACTCCTATTGTTAAAAGCTTCGCATCCATTGCAGCGCATTCGGACAGGATGTCCAACTCGGACATTATTTACTTGATAGATAACAATACAAAAAGTTATACTAACTTAGATACAGCAAATGATAGCCCCCTCTGGGCAGCGTTTCTGGGATCAGCCTCGGTTCTGCTACAGCAAGACATGGTGATGCAGAAATCGAAGAAACGCAATGCCTCGGCACATACTGTCCCCCCTCTAGAGATGGGAAAATTGCTGAAAGAGAAGGCCTCGAAGGGAAATGAAGATGGCACTTTAATAAATCTAATATGTCTCTAATATGGCATTGATAAATTAAATATGCTCTACAAATAGCAAGTGTATAATATGAAACAATAAATAATGGTTGCTGAAAATAGCGATGACAATTAGCGTATACAATAAGCAATTAAGATAGTGCGAATGTTTTAGCGAAACACATTCGACAACATCTAGATATTTAAAAACTGAATTAATAAAGGTTTTGAGTAAAATGTTTATTAGCATAAAGCACAATGTTTTAATTAAAACCTAATCGAAGTAATTATACTTGCTCGCAACGCTAAAATAGAGTATCGTCTTTTTAGATGCAAAATCACGCATTGATTATTGTTTCTTGATGAGCGACAAAAGAAAATAAATTTGGTACATTTTAATTACTTAATAAAATATTAAATGATTAAATAATTAATCGGCTTAATAAATTCATAACAAATCTTACGATCAGGATCAGCTTGAGTTGGCTCTAAAACATGGGACGGTTCTGCATTGACTGATGTACTCGCTAATGAAAAATACAATTATCACACATTTCGCAAGATAAAAATATTTTATTGAAACTTTATTTGATTCATTCATTTGATTTATTGTCGGCGTTTAAATTTTAACATAAAACCAATGAAATTTAATATTTGTAAATTATAAAAAAAATTTAAATAACATAAAATATTTACTACATTTTGTTATTTTATTAAAAATAATATTACCTCCAGTAATATCTTTGTTGTTAAGTTCGGTATCCGAATGTGCATTTGTGGCATTGGCTTCTTAAAATAAAGAATTTTTATTTTTATAAAAAATTTTCAATTTGAACAAAACATCGGCATTTTTGATTTTCAAAGAATTTATGTCAAATAAAAATGTTTTACATGAAAATTTTTAATATTTTAAAAGGTGGCTTAAGATACATTTGTTTTAAAATTTTTAAAATTTTTCTATGATTTTCGGAAATATTAATCTTTAATTTTTAAAACTTAATTTAATTTTTAAGTTTTGTTAATATGAATATTAAGAATTAAAAACTTCAACTATCCTAAGATGCTTTTCCAACTCTGAGCCGTTGACTCTGTCTGTGTCTCGTTATAAAAAGAATTATTTCTGTATGATTGAAGTTATATATTGTATTTTTCAAAATGGCACAAATCCAGAAATATTATTTGAAAACATTTAAAATATTAAATAACAATAAGGATTTAATCAGTTGTCTAACTTTAACTCTAGCTTAATCATCTTAAAATTGGTCATAGTTGGTGTTTGTTTTTGCAAACGAAAAAATATAATCGGCAAAAGAAATTTAATGGATTGCGTAACAGAGAATGCAATAGTCGTTTGTGTTCGCGAAGAGATATCTTTGTCGGTACACTTTAAGATATAATAAAATAATGGCTTTTAACAATTTGGTATTGAATATCTTCGATGTGAAAACCGAAGTAAAACGGGGTGGTTAACTTCGGTTCCCATATGGGGTGTTCAACAAACAATTATTTTCATAACTTTGACGTTATCATGCGATAGACTTAATATTTGCTGGACATCATATACCTATAGAAAATCGGACTTTTGTAATTATATGCAAATTTTTATATTAAATACTTTCCAGGTAAATTTGACAATAACTCATCGCAAAGAATACGATAATATTATTAGTTAATAATAATTAATAATAATATCATACTAATTATATTATTTTATCCAGAACTGAACTTTTATTTGATAAACAAATTTGATAAACTGATGAAAAGATTATCGTTAAACACACCACGGAGTTGTTAATATTTACATATATCTAGTATATTTTAAAATTATTAAATATTAAAATATTTTAAATTTTATTTATATAAATGGTATCTGTAATAATATATTTATCGTTTTTATTCCATTTTACACTGTGGTTTTAAATACAATAAGAGTTTATTCTCAAAGCTCGTTTGATTATCGATATAATCAATAATTATTATATTCTTTACTCCCAATTATTAACTGACCATCAGTTTTATACTGCATCGTCATATATAATCATTATACAGTAGATATTCGAAATACTTAATGATTTTAACTTTTACCTAATGATTTTAACTATACCAGTTCTAATATATAAATGACGTAGAAATTTTTTTGGTATATAAAAAATTATATTAAATTTTATTTTTTAAAATTTATTTTGATTTTGTTTTACATAATTTTGTTTCAGATTACCAGGTTTTAAAGGTTGTAAAAATTTATTACTAATTGAATGATAAAAATTTATGTAACGTGCAGTTGAAAACGATCGGATTAGACTGTTGAAACAATCTGATTAGCACTTGAAAACGATCTGATTCTTTTCAATGCGTTGACTGATTAGTCATATTTCGGTTTTTAATTCCAATTTATTTAGATGATAGGTGACAAAATGGATGCATTTGCGTAAACAATTTTAATTTGGCGAGTATTAACGTTTAAGACTTGTGTATTGCTAGGTCGCTGTTATCAATAAATCTATTGCTAAATCTTATGAATTTATTAAAACTACTGAGCAAATTAATAACGTATCTATACTAAATAGATTAGTATTTTAAGTATAATTTGTAAATATTAATAACCAAAACAATTTATAATCTTTATAAATCAATATATATAACCCTTATGTAATATATAACCGTTATGTAATCAACACAATTTAACTTGTAATGCTTGTGTGTTGCTGGGCTGGTGTTATAAATAAATATATCGCTAAAACAAATCTATGAATTTAGTAAAAGTGTAATTTAGTAAAAACATATTTTTTCTAAATTAGAATTGTTTTTAAAAATTATATCATCATTTTAAATTAATAATAGCATATTTATTTATAAAGTAACGTGACGTTTCTTAGCATTACTTTTATCGTATTAACGATAATTCAGAAGTTGCTTTATATAAAGCAACTTTTGAAAAATAAGTTGTTAAAATTAATTAAAGTTAATTAATTGATTGATCAATTAATTAATTGTTAAAGTTAATTTAATTTCAAAACGTATTTTCGCTTTGTAAATGAAAACAAATTAACAATTACGGGAATGGTTGGATGAAGACGACTCTGCAGGTGTTAATAATGATAGCGCATAATTGGCGATTTCTAAAAATCGATTAAATTAATGCATCATCATCGAGGTGATGCATCATCATCGAGGTGAGATTGTGGAGAAGCAGATTCGGAAAGTATTAACTTTGATATGATTATACAGCGATCGCGCGAAGGAAAACGATTTCGTGGAAGTGGTGGACGGACAGAGCTGGTAGGAGTCGAGGCAGAGGAGCAGATAGAAGTGGAAATGACTGGGGTGCTTGATAGAGAATTAATTTTGGTTGGAGCAAGTGTGACAGGAGCGGGGTGTTGAATCTGTTGATCAGAGATGTGACTGGAGATGATTTTAAATGAAGGATGTAAATTATTTGTAGGTGTTACGTGGGAGGTAGAGTAAGGAGAATTAAAATAGGTTGGGGCATGAGTGACAGGAATGGTGTGCTGAATCAGTTGATCGAAAATGTTACTGTAAATGATTTTGATGGAAGGGTGTAAATTATTGAGAAGTGATACAGGGGAGGTCGAGTAAGGAGTTCGTGAGAAGAATAAAGAAGTTTGAGATTTATTTAGATTGGGGAAGAATAGGGAAGTGGAGGTACGAGATGAAAAGCTTTACCGTTAGCATTGTTAGAATGAGAAAGATTAATGTAAGTTTGATACGTAGTTGAACGAGGAGTGTGTGAGAGAGTAGGTTCAATAATGGGATTATATGATGCGAAGTCTGATGCGAGGGAAACATCTAAAACAGCATTGGTCTGAGTGGTCGTGTGTGATACAGGAGTAGATGAGCAGGATAAACTGTAGTAGTCGTACTGATGTACAAAAACCGCATGTGAACTGTTTATGTTTATACATCGAGTGGTCGGATATTTTAACACGAACAAGTGTCCATACATCACAATCTTTAGAATCGCATCCAACTTCGAAGCTGGTATAACCATCATTGCATTCCGATGTGGAAGATTCTTGATCAGGAACAGGGATCTGAGATCGCGCTTTTTTAGGCATGACCTTTTATCGATAGATTGAGCTCAATCCGCGAGCGTAGCGAGCGGAACTGACAGGAATAATCTGGAATGTATGTTTGAAACCAAACTTTTTTTAAGGTGTATATCACCTTAAAAAGTATATCAGGATTTTTTTTGATTTTCTCTAGGAGTGTTGCGCAGATAAGAATGCGATCGTATTTTCGAAGTAGACAACGCAAACGAGTGGATTGATCGTGAGTCAACATAAAAGGACCTAAACGTAAAACGTAGGTGTTGTATCAGTAGCTGCTCAGGTCCACTAATACTGAAATGTAGCTTACTAATGTCTGTATATAGACAGGACTAAAGCAACGAGCAGTCCCATCACACATTTTAATAAAGTAATAATTACCCTCCAATTTTATTTCACTTTGATAACTATTTCATTTTGTATTTTGGCGATCAAGTGAGAAGGTCATACTAATAGACAAAATCGTATTATGTCTACTATGTAAAAGTGGAGTGTAAACTTTTTAGCGAAATTATAACAGTTCTTTTGTGATTTTAGTTCCTCTGAATTAATCAAACAATGGTGTGGCAAGCAATTCTACTAGGAGAAAGAAAACCGTAATCATAACGATGGTAAGCCTTAACGATGGTAAACCGTAATCATAACGAAAGAAGGATTGGAGCAATTGGGAACATGAAGTAGGATGAAATGACGGAAACGCAATGATTTAGATGTGGGGCCCGTGTCGTCTAAGAAAGGGAGGCTTATGAACGATGGGGAGCCGTTTAAGAAAGGCGGAGTTGGATACGGATGAAAATAGTGGGCTAAAGGATTTGGGCAAGATGTTTGGATGTGTGGTCGAAGAGACGGAGATCTAGGAGTACTCGAACGGCGAGGTTTATGATGCCTTGTAAGAGTAGGATGATGGATTTCGGAGAATTTGCGAAAAGGCTGAGGCAGTAATAGATTTTAAGGAATCGAAGCAATGAAAACCGAGACATACGAGAACGGAATTCGATAAGAAGGCGGATATAGCGAATGTCATAAAGAATTAAGTTAGACGAGCGAATCTTGCCACGAACGAAGAATAGTTCGTGTGGAGGATATTATCCTCTGATGGGAGGATAATGAATTAGAACATTCGCGAAAAGAACGTTCGAATAGATATGAGGCAAACCATGCTACGGAGGAGAAAGAAAAACCGTAATCATTACGAAGGCAAGAAAGAAGGATGGAGTAGTCGACTATGTCAAGGGCGGAGGAGACTTCGAGGCGGATGATAATACTATATAGTGCACAATTACGAGAAATTAGTAGGTCATTGTAAACTTTCATGCAAGCGATTTTGGTTGAGGGATTAGATGGGAAAGCGGATTAGAAAGAGGGGATATATTGGATGATGAGAGATAACCTTGATTTGTATTAAGATGAGTCTTTCTAAAAGCTTAGTGAGTAGGGAGGAGTGAAATTTGGCTATAGCTAGAAGGAAGGGAGGAATCGAGCGATCGTTTCTTAAAGAGGGGTCAAACAATAGCGGATTTCCAGTTGAACGAAAAATACGACTGCGGATGGACGAGTTAAACAAGATGGTGAGGAAAAGGGATATCGATAGACATATGGATTTAAGTATGGGTAGGCAGGAGATCGGTTGGTGATGTTTTGTTGGGCGAGGACATAAGGACAGATGAATCTTCAGCATGTGAGACAGGGAGAAGATAAAAGAGTTCCGGGAGGATGAGGCGAGGCGGGGAAGAGTGGGATGGGATGGAGACGGGGTGTGAAAAAGCAAGTGGATACTTTGGTCTAGAGAAATGACAAATAATCATGATGATTGATGTTGCAATACGAAGAGGAGGTAGCAAGGATTGGGCTAAACGTATGCCAGAGAGACTGAGAGTTTATTGAAGTGATGATTTTGTGAGGCCAGAACGGGTTGCATTTGATACGTAGTAGGTTGATATGATACCGGCGCAGAGCAAGATAGGAATCAGTGAGAGACGAAGTGAGCGAGCGAATATCACGTTTGAGAGAGCCGTGATATACTCGAAAAACATGAAGTCGACGCTTTGAGA